>JACBKR010001246.1:0-44737 GCA_014218235.1 Colocasia esculenta
GAGTCGTGCGTGCGTGTTGAATGATAGATACAATAACCACATACACGTGTCCTAGGTACATTCTTGATGGATCTTTTCTTGGTGTACGTTAGTGTCTACATGCCTGATTAGTGTTACATGATCGTGCTCGTTCGTGCTTGCTTGCTTGCGTAATAGGCCATCCCCATTTATTGCAATTAGTGATATCTTGCGTTCTTGAAAGCTATTGACATCAAGTGAAATCTTGCGTGCTCCTACAAAGATCTATTGCTAGTTTCATCTTGTTATATCGTTCTAGATCTTGTTCTATCATGATCTATCTATCTAGCTTGTTTCATGTATCATGTTTTAATGAGTTTTATTCATACATGCATATCAACGACCTTCATCGTGCTTATCTAGTTCTAAATTGCTAATCACTTATATCATTGCCCGCACATTGAGATATAAATCCTACTGAGCTAGTTTGCTCATCCCCTACTTTTAACCAATCTAGGTGACTATGAAGTTCAAGAGGAGGAGCAAGTCGAGGATGGAATGCGTCCGAGTGAAGAGCGGTCCAACTATGAGTCTAGTTATAGTAGTTTGCTTTGAGTGTAGAACCTAGTAGTAGGAAGTGAGGAATAAGTGTAATTTCCCTTTTATTGAGTTTTAGTTTCCATTTGAATACAATAAGTTGAGATTTGAATGCAATTATATTGAGTTCAACATTTGGGCCCTATGATGATGTTGTGTTGTTAAACACTTAGTGTGTGCTAGCTAGAGGCATATTTTCCGACTGTTCACGTCTCGGGATATCGTCTCGAATTATATTCAGAATGAAATAATTTATATCCGCTGCATAATTCTCAGGACGTGACATGATTACACAGCTTATCTTTGATTCACAGCTTCAAGGTTTGATAAACCTTCTCAATCCACACACACACAGTATGGGATCAACACTCCTATCACCATAGGAGCACTCAAAGAGTTGTGTAGAAAAATTTTAAAAGGAAACAATCAAATACACAAGAAGATCACAGTTAAGGGAAACAAATCCTCAAACACCAGTCCTTTGATTTTCCCAATTCCCTTTGGACTGTGTAATCTGAACTCTGAATCTTCTGATCTTGAGAGTTGAAGGTGTGTTTCAGATCATCTTGTGCATATGCATCATCTAGTTGTGCTTCTCAACCAATTTGATCTGAAATCCTTCAAATCAGCCTCAATTCGTGATACCCTGTTTCAGATTAATTTATAGAGAATTTCAGATCTGAACTCTTGCTCTTGAGTTCTCCACGGAGGCTGAACTTTGTGCTTCTGCCCTTGCACTGGTTTCCCTCTTCCACCTACCTTCAGATATTCCTCTTCTTTCAGCTTTGCTTCTTCTTCTGTGCAAGATCCACGATGCTCTATTTTCAGATATGTTGCATGCACGATTCCTCTTCTTCCTCTGCTGCTTTTCTTCTTGATTTGCTCCTCTTTCAGCACTCCAGAGCTTTCTCTCACTACTTGGCCTTGATCCCCACGTCCTCTTGGATGGAATAGATGAATGGCTCAAAGGTGGCTGCTTCAGATGAGATGGAGGCTTATATAGCCAATGTGCAGTCCCAAGAACGTGAGAAAGGTGTGCACAAAACCTAGAGTGCACCCAAAGCTGCCACGTGTCAAAAGGCCTTTACCTCATTGCCACTTTGATGAAAGGGCAATTTGGTAATATAGCATCTCCCAAAAGATCTCATAAAGAGATCACAGCCGCTGGATTTTATGCTCTACACAATTTCTGAGTTTATAGAAAAAGAGTGTCAACCTACATTTCCATAGTGTTGACACTACTGATCAGAATTTCAATTTCCTTTTACTGGTAAACTCTAGTTGTCGGACCTGATCAACAAGATAGAGTCGACCTCCTGAGAATATCTCCAAAACTAGTTCCACTGGATGACAACTAGTGTCGCCTGACTCTCATCTAGTGCTGTGTCGACCTTACTGGCAGCTTGTTCTTCAGGAACTTGCTGAGTAGACTAGTAGAGTTGACCTTTGTAGTGTCGACCTACTGTGACTTTTTCTTTAGAAGCTTGTGTGGCAGTCTGGTAGTGTCGACCTATCTGTCAAGTAGTGTTGACACTATTTTGACAAACTTTGCAAACCTGTACATATAAAGAGTGGACCATCGAAACATGTCATATTAGTAAAAATATGAAACATTAAGCATAAAGAACATGTTGTTTTGTTATCATTGTAATTTGTGCAATATGTCATCATCAAAATCAAATTATGAGAGTGTAGACATCATAATATGTCATCATCAAAACACACAACTCAACATTCTACATCCTTCTACGCACGTTAGGATAGTTGGTATCATTGGTTTAACTATTATTCTGGTGTGCATCTCATGATTAGATTTGCTTAATTAGTTTAATCTATATTGTGTTAAAGAAGTTTTTAAATAGGCGATAACCAATTCACTCATCCCCTATTGGTTAAGTTGATCATCGCACATAGTACCTTTTCCATTTATTAGTATCAGAGCATGGCTCTTGATCTTAGAGTGATCTTGGGTGCGATGGCCAACATAAGTGTGTTTTCTGAGGGTCATTCCATCCAGTCCACCTTGTTTTGATGAATTCAATTATGCTCTTTGGAAAACTCATATGATCGTGCTTATTCGTGCTCAAGATTTTGAGTTGTGGAATGCCATCAAAAGTGGTCCTATAGGTTGCCTAAGGATGAAGAAGAAAATGGACAATTGAACATGCTAGGAAGTCAAGTATTAATTCACTACATTGAATATATTACATTGTGCAATTAATATTCCTCCTCAACGGATGCTATGACTACAAGCTTATGACTTTGGGTATGTTTGTACTGGCTTCGAGTCTGCCATTGCCCAACACTACCTCCATCTCATGATGATGGCCTTCTCAGCTATGTCCCAGTTACCTATAACTGGCATGATCTCAAGAAGGGCAATGTCTATAGCTTTAACATACTGCTACTGAAGCTCCTCATTAGTGCTGAGTTCTTCTGCATAGAGAGGGGCCTGGTACTGATGATGTCAATGGGAAAGGCCCTCACTAAAGGCTATTGTGCAATTATTTTTGCAAACTTATTACCTAGTGTTTTGAATATGACAAAATCTTTATACACAACCTTATTCAGGTAATAAACAATTATCGAATATAACTCAATGTCATCTTATTCAAGATTCTATTTCATATATTTACTAAAGGCATGTGTGTATTATATTGTCAACTTATTATAAATAATAGGTGTCGACACTGATGTTTACAGGACGACACTTGCATAAGTATCAACATAGTATTGTTGAACCACTCCTATATTTTGTCCTTTATTTTGATGATAACAAAACCCATGTTCAACTTAAGAATATCATTAATAGATTTATATTATATTTCTCCCATGAATATAATACACTCTTGCATTACCACTTCAAATTTACACTGAATTTAACTTCGTCATAGCTCATGTTTTGGTGATAACTAAAATCATGTTTTGATTAATACAATTGCTTAATTAATGAGTGCATAACCATTTGCATAAATAATCTTCAAATGCCCTATAATAGTACCATAGAAGAATATATTTTATAACCACTATGTTGGATAGTGTTGCCCAGTTGACGAGCCCAGAGGGGGGGTGAATGGGTCTTTAAAAATAATCTAGAAGATACCTGTAACTAAAAACATTCACACAAACCTTCTTCGAAGTAGGTTAGTGACAGTTAGTTGAAATAAAAAACACACAAAGAAGACAATCACACAACACAAGGTTTATCCTGGTTCGGACCTCCATTCCATAGGAGTCCTACGTCCAGTCCCTGAGCAACAACTCAGGATTTCACTAACTAGGGTACAGTACCCCTAAGGATGCTACAACATCCAGCTCAGCGGTCTTCCTTCACACCCGAAGGGAACAACACCCCTGAGGTACCACACCAGGTCTTCCTTCACAACCGAAGGGAACAACACCCTGGATACCACCAGGTCTTCCTTCACAACCGAAGGAACAACCCCCTGGATACCACCAGGTCTTCCTTCACAACCGAAGGGAACAATACCCTGGATACCACTAGGTCTTCCTTCACAACCGAAGGGAACAACACCCTGGATACTACCAGGTCTCCTTCACAACCGAAGGGAACAACACAAAGAGAGTGAATGAAATTCAAGCCCCTAGATCAAGCTTTTGATAAGCAAGGATCTAAGCAACTATAACTGAGAGCAAAGAGATTTTAAACAAGGCACACTCTCAGAACTATACAGGCTCTCTCAAGATTTTCACAAACTAGTGGAGAGCAAAAGAGCAAAAGCTAAGTGGAATGAAGGTGTAAGACCCTCGAATTTTTGTTGTTTATTTGTGTGCATGTAATGGTTCGTGTCGTTATGTAGTCGTATGTATTATCTACGTATGTATTATTGGTATACTTATGTGTGTATGTGTATAGCTTACGTATAATAATGTATGTAATGCTTGATGGTAGTGTGTACATGATAACGTATACATATAGCATGTATATAGGTAAAAGGTGCATGGTTTCTGCATGTTTTAGACTTCTGCCCGAAGGAAAATTTGGCGTCAATAGCAGGACGTTGATGATGTGTGTCAGCGTCCACCCATGGACGCCAACACTAATCCCAGCGTCCAACGATATGGACGCCAACTTCTCTGGCCTGCATGCGCAGCAGAGCCGGAAATTCCGGAAGCAAGGCAGCTCACCCATTGGGGAGATGTCTCCCAACGGTCTGAGAGCCATCTTGTCACCCCATGCGTGGGAGAGAAGCCTCTCCCATATGTCTAAACCCGAATCTGCTTCCCCAACCCTCTCTTCACCCTTTTGCAAGAGAAAGAAGAGAAGAAACCCTAGTTTCTGAACTGAGGAAAACCCCCCACTTTGGAACCCAAAATCCCTCAACCTGAAGATGTTCCGGGGATCTGCTGCTTCAAGGAGGTTGCTGAATCGACGAGGAAGGCCTCCCCGACCTCGGAAGCACTGGAGCTCGCTCAGGACCCGGAGTCAAGCATTTCTAAGAGCTTCTTGGGACAACCCAAGGAGAGCTTCACCGAGCCCTAGATCCATTGGTGCATTTTTTTCTAAAGGCAAGTACCTCATTCATAACGTCCCCGTATGTGTCTAGGATGGTTTTATAATTTTTATGAAATTTCCCTCGTGTCCTAGACCCTCACATTCCCCATCTTTGGAGCTCGGGTCTGTGTTCTGCACAGACCCGACATTAGACATGTAACCTGGCTACCCTGTGTACGATCATTGCTTGGCGTCCATCGACTATGCCGTTGACACTGAATTAGCGGCCAGAGACCGCCGCCAAGTTCATCTGGACAGAACAGTGACCTGTTCTGCCCTTCTATACAACTATTTTTGATATGTTTCACGATGAGGATATACTGTAAATCATTCATATTTATGTATATTGTTGATGTGATGAATGTGGTGTGTGGATGGGTTATCATGAATGATAGAGCTTAATTTTCATGAAAATACATGTGTGATGAGCCTTGATTTTGTTAAGCCATGTTTTGCATGATTGGACAAGTTCTAATGCCCTAATTTGTGAGGATTTTGCATGTGAGGTTCAGTCCCTGTTCTAAATTTCTGAGCTTATTCCCATGCTTGTGTGAATTATGGTAAGATTTGTTAGGAAAAATAGAGATCATGCTAGGTCATGATAAATCTTCCATAAATTAATGGATTGTCTAATAATTCGGAATGAATTCTGTAGTTCCATGCCTTTTAGGGTTCAGACAGTGAGTGGTTAAAACAGTGCTTGTGTGTAACTCCATGTTAAATTGAATTGCGGATAGCATGCGAAAGTAATGTTAGATTTTCTGTAATTTTGTTTTAGCTCAGAAAATATGAAAATTTGCATGTGGGATCCTAAAACTGAAAATAGCTTGTGGTTAAAATTTCAGGTCATTTGGACCAGTAGATGATACAATATGAATTTTCCATGAAAAATGTGAAACTAATGCATGCCTTGTAAAATAATTCGATTTTGTATGTGTCAACTTGATTCGTGAAATTTTCTGAATGCTACATTTCTGTAATTGTAGTGCCATGTTAGGAAAAACAGAGAAATGTGAATGAGAGAGAGAAAGTGAATAGAATGAGAGTGACATGTGTAAACCCATGTGTAAAATCAGTAAAAATGTGTAATGTGTAAATTGTGCCAAGTGTGACATTGCTTCCACAGAGGGCAGTGGAACCGTATCAGGGAAAAAGTCCCCCTGAGAAGGTTCAATGTGTAAGTGACCCTAAGGGCATTAGGGGAAATCCTGGAGGTGGACAAGTACCACTGGTTAGGGTGGAGACTTGTTCTCCCAGTCTGCGCAGTCCAAGAGTCGCCATTGTATTGCCTAGATGGTGTCTATGTGATGTGATGTGTTGTGTCCTTCTTTGGTGGTTTGGACTATGTGTCACGACACCTAAATTGTGAATGTGTAAATGTGTATGTGTTCATGTGTTAATGTGTAAGTGAACATGTGTAATGTGTATGTGTAAAGCGCAATTTAAGTGAATTGGAATTTGTGTAAAGAAAAATGTGAAACCAAAAATGTGAAGATATATACTGTAAATCCATGTTGTGACAAATCTGAAACCATGCTAAATCAGTAGCTTCCTTATGTTATGATCATGTTTACATGTACAAGTGTCTAGAACCCATGCTAGGGACAAATAAATGAGTGTGTACACAATTCCATGTTCGGTTGTTCACATGTTGTGTCTTAAATAACATTGTAGCTCTCATGTGTAGGTTATGGTTACTA
Source organism: Colocasia esculenta (assembly GCA_014218235.1). Lineage (NCBI taxonomy): Eukaryota > Viridiplantae > Streptophyta > Magnoliopsida > Alismatales > Araceae > Colocasia > Colocasia esculenta. Next base: position 6,772 of record JACBKR010001246.1, read on the forward strand.
AAGCATGTGAAAACCAGCAAGCTTAAGCATGTGAAGATGGTTATGTATATGTATAAGAACATGTAGACTCCATGCTAGTTGTGTTCCCTTCATGTACGCGCGGAATTCATGTTAATGGCTTTCATGTTTTGGTTAAAATGAAAAGTAGAATTTCATGAGTAGGAATGATTACGGCATGTGTTAGAAAATTCATTTCGTTAAGGAAATATGAAAGTATGTATCATGTGTTTACTGATAGAACTATCATGAGAGATTGTTCATTTCAAGGTTTAAGCATGCTACACATGTTGAGTCTTTTGCAATTGGTGTGTAGACCTACTATGAACATGTACGTGTATGGTATAGTGGTGTTACTTGCTGAGTCTTTACCACTACTTGCTTCGGCGTACAGGTGTAGTTGGTGACGTGGCACCGTTGGAGGAGACGGTGTGGAGACGGAACCGAGCACGGAGATTAGACTGTTGGAGCAGTTGTACCCTTTTGTGTTTTCACAGTATAAAAGTGACATTGTACTAGAAATATCAGTGATAGAATTGGTATAAGTGTGGACATCTATGTATTTAATTTTCAGCAATTAAAATTATGTGAACTTTTAAGTTCTTTAATGTTATTGCAATTTCATGTATGTTAAATGTGGATGATGAATGAATGAAGACAGTAGTTCTTTTTTCTTCCCGCTACTCTGTCGTATATTCACGTGTATCTCAGCCGAATGTATCGTTGGTAAATGTCCCACTGTGAGACGCTTGCTATACCGACGTGGGTTGGTATAGACCGTACCGGTATCACGAGGCCGTCACAGAAGGTTCTTGGCTCTAGACTTTCTTCAGAAAATTTGAATGCTGAATACCGATATATGTTCTTCTGTTTCTTCTGACTTGATTTTATACTTCAATTGAAATGTAGACGTTGAAGTGTCCGTTGTCTCTCTTTTGAGTAGTCATTAGACTGAATGACATCTGGGTCTTGGAAGCTTCAGTCAACAGTCTTTTGATTACTTGAGCACCGCAAAGAGATAGATCTTCAGAAATATTCGTTAGCTTCTATTTGTTTACGTTGTCACTATGAAGCTGGTTCAGAGGTCTGCACAAATGTCAAAGTCAAATAGCAGACATCTAAGCTGTCTCGATGTCAGTCAACGTTAGTAGCAATAGACATGGAAATAGTAATGCCAATAGCTTAAGTCTAAAGGACGTTATCAGAGTAGGCACGATATGGTCTGCATGCATGCAGAGATATGTTCAGATCTCATAAATGCAAAAGCGTCAGAGAGATGTCTACGTGGACTTTGACTAGTCACGCTTTTAAGATGATAAGATATCAAGATATGAAATCGATGGCTATATGACTTATGAAATCTTTATGAGTCTAACAAATCGTTATGTGACAGAAGATATATCAAACACTTAATGAATCGTTGCACAAAGCAATTGATGGTTTCTGAAGACATCGATGTTAAAATACTTAACAAATCATTATACAAAGCAAGTCGTTGTGAATTCTAAAGAAATCGTTATGAATACTATCAATTCGTTATGAACTCTAAAGAAATCGTTATGGTAACTTATGAGTCTTACAATAAGCAAGTCGTTGCGAGTTCAAAGAAGTCGTTACGGTAACTTATGAAATCGTTACACCCAGCAAGTCGTTGCGCTTTCTAAAGAAGTCGTTAAGTTCTAAAGAAATCGTTACGGTACTTATAGAGTCGTTGTGACGAGCAAGTCGTTACGGGCTCTAAAGAAATCGTTACGGTAACTTATAGAGTCATTGTGACGAGCAGTCGTTACGGGGCTCTAAGAAAATCGTAACGGTACTTATAGAGTCGTTGTGACATCGACTTGTTTGAATAACATGACTTTTCAGTCTTATATGGAATCGTTGCGATCACTTATAGAATCGTTACGACATCGATTTGTTTGAAACAACATGACTTTGCAGCCAGAAAGGAAATCGTTATGATAATTCTATTGAAATCGATATGCTTATAAAGAAATCGTTATGGCCTTCAATAGAAGTCGATATGGACTTAGAGAAATATCATGTTGAAAAGTTTAAGGCTTCAGAAAGTAATGCATACCTTTATTGGCTGTTTGGACCTTGGTATTTTTCATGTGCTTAAGACTTATGAAAATTCATTAGATATAATTGATAAACTTTTGTTTGGTTTTGTTAATCATCATAATATATATATGTGTGTATTATTAAAATTAATGGGGACAGACTGATCATCAATCTCCCCCTTTTTGGTGATGACAAAACTGAACAATAAGCATGGATAAAAAGTATCTGAAATTAGTTCTAAAGATATGACATGCTAATTTTCTTCCCTTAAAACTAGTGGATGAATATTTCAGACAATGCTAAGTATTTCTCCCCCTTTTGTCACTAAGCAAAAAGATGAACTGAGACAAAGAAGAGAGAAGAGAAGAGGAAGACAAACGGTAGTTTTATTCACTGAGGAGGTACAGGTAAATAAAAAATTGAGATAGAAGAGAGGCATGCTGAGAGATAATAACCCAGGCCTTAATCTCCTGATCTTCAAGAGTTGTCTGAAAACCCCAGGTGCGATAGAGAAGGAGTCACCCATGGTGGGAATCATGCGCTAAGATAGGAGTTGCCTTTGTTCTTCCAAGAAGAGCATACGCATCCCTGGTCAGCAAGAATTTGAAGTAGCTGCTCGTGCCAAAGCTAGCACGCTGAAGGAAATGATCAAGAGATAGGGTAGAAAATCTGATGATCATGCAGATCCTTCTTCAAATCAAAGAAAGCAGAATATCTTGCTGCCCATTGAACATACAGTTCTTGAACTGGATTAATGGAGTTCAGATCCAAGAAAGCTTCAGCAGACAACATGGGCTTGTTAGCCCTAAGCAAGTCACGGTTAACAGCTGCTAACTTGAGTGCAGATTGACGATAGAGCTTTTCCCATTTGGAGGAAAGAACCTTTCACATTCTGAGAGTAATGGAGCTAGAACTTCAGAGGAGATGTGACCCAAGTGATATTCCCGGAAGATGATCGCTGAAATGAGGGGAGGGCGACACTTGCTTGGCTGATTGACGTCCCATTACCCGAGCATATCTCTCAAAGGCATGAGAGCCGGTAGAGAATCAAAGACTAGAGAATGCATTTGGGAGGAAGACCATATCTGGCATGCGGAGAGTTTTAAGAATTCCACTTGAAAGGAGCAATTGACAGGATGTTCTGTCCGAAGAATAGCAAGAGCTCCATGGAATTGACCAAACTGTACCTCAGGAATCTTGTGTAATACAGCAGTAATCGTTAAGAGTTGAAAGTATCATGCTATTCTAATCTCTTTAAGAATGAACTGACCCAGGTAGCTTGGTGATGAAGGACAAACCACTTAGAGAGAGTGAGTGGGTGATTCTTGCTGGAAATGCTGTCATCTCTGGCAGTAAGGTATTTACTGTAGAGAGTCTTGTGCCTTTTGCCCACTGATCTTCAGACTTGCACTCAGCCAACTGGAAAATTTGAGATTGGTGGTGTTTGGACAGATCGCTCAAGGGAAGAACAATGTTTTAGATGATCAGTGAGGTGAGATGGGGAATACCAAAAATGGTGGAAAGAATGCATTTTTGGAGGTATTCACAGTAGATTGGTCTCCTTCGATTTTCAACAGTGAGTGAGAACCAAGAGGAGGAAACTTAGGGGATGAGGATAGAGCCAGAGAGGAGAGAGTTTTCTCTTTTTCTGACAGGACTAGAGGAGTAGTCCTGTGAATGTGAGTGGCAACTGCCAGGATGGAGATGAGTGTAGAACGTTCAACTCATCTTCACCTTGGGAGGAGAAGACACTGGCCAGTGAGGGTTTTCAGGAATGAATGTAATGGAGGAAGGTGTAGTAGAAGGATAGAGAAGAGAGTGTGGATCAAAGGTGGATGAGGATCTGGTGGAATGAGGACCAGATGAGGGGATTCTCCAGCTGATGTGAGGCTGGAGGGTTTGAGTTGATAGATGGAGGTGAGGAAATGATGGAGAAGGAGTAGGAGAGAGAGAAAGAGAAGATTGAGATGGAAAAGGTGTTGGTGAGGTGATTGTGCGGGACATGGGGTGTTTGAAGGTGGATGGAGCTGGAGGTGCTGTGGAAGAAGAATGGTGGTGAGGAAGTGGCTGGAGTGGCAAGGGATGAAGACTCAGGGGCTTCAGAAGCTACAGTTGACTCAACTACAGCAGCCTGCCCATCCTTGGAGACTTCTGGCCCGGATGGCCCACTTGCTGTGAACTGATGGCCCGAATGGCCCAGCTCTTGACTAATGGCCCTGGTGGCCCAGCCTCTTGAACCAATGGCCGATGGCCCAGCCTCTTGAACATGGCCCTGATGGCCCAGCCTCTTGAACCAATGGCCCTGAGCCCGGGAGCAGCCTCTGTACGGCGCTGAGGAAGAGAGGGAGGAGAATATGTATTTCCAGCTGCCTTCAACAACTTAGAGAGCATCTTCATCTCGCCCAATTCCTTATTAACCCATTTCATTGCATTCTTATCTGAGAGAATTCCTTGGAGGTCGATGCCTGACTCTGAAGAATGGTATTTATACTGGATTGCACCAAGCCCAGGTTCTCATCTTGAGTATCCAATCTTTTCAAGATAGGCTTCAAATTGACTTTTCTCAGAATCTTCCTCTGCCTCTTATGAGCATTCTTCTTGCTTCTCTCTCAGCAGGTTCTGAACTCCAGCATGAGTTGAGTTTGGTTCTTCACTGACAGGGGCATCTGCCATTGGAATGGATTCTTCTGCCAAAGAGTATCCGTGTGGCCTGATGCCACAATGTTCCTGCTTCGGCTCCTTCAGTTGCTCCCCCTCAATGGGAGAATCCACAACAATCCTCTCATGCTCCCCTGAATGGGAGCCTCTTCCAAACTGTGCCTCCGGATAGGTATTTTGCTCCTGCTCTTCAATGTGGCCTGATGCCACAGCTTCCTCTACTGAAGCTATGGGGGGCCACTGGAGATTGAGATTCACTCTTCAACTGCTTTGACCCTGCTAGCTCTGCAGCTGGTTCTGAAGGTTGCTCTACTACTGCTTCTGCTTGAGGATGCTCTACTGCTTCTTCCTGAACATCAGGAATATTAGGAATGTCTCCTATAATGGCCTCTCCCTCGGCCACAGAGATCTTAGACCAAGCACCATCTCTGACTGAGAAACCATTTTTCGAGATTTCTGGATTTAATTTGTTTTCCCATTTGCTCAACAACTGCTCCTGCCAGATCAATACCAAAGTGCTTGAAAACCTTGGTAAGCAAATGTGCATATGGCAAGGAAACATTAAGCTTCGATTTAGTGCCCAAATCTGATCTCTGGCAAATTTCATTCTCTCCATCATCACTTCGGCCATGTTAATATCTTTGTTCTGTATGGCCCAGTACATCATGTCTGAGTCTGCCTTAGTGCAGGATGAAAAAGTTGCACTCGCGAACTAGAATTTGGCAGACGATAATGAAGGAGGCGGTTGAAGGCATTTAACTGGTTGATATCTAGTTTCCCATCCCGCAGTCTGAACCCAGGTCCTATGATACCAAGACCTTTTACCTGGGTGTCCACGGAGTGAACCCCACTATGCCCGGATGTTGTTACTCCAAACAACGCATGCAAGAGCTCATTGTCTATCTTAATCTGGGTTCCCTTGACATATGAAACCAGGGACCCATCTTCTTGAGTCTTCAAACATACGTAAAAGGCCTTCACGAGGTCTGGATAACTTACCTCGGAGAGATTGCTACTTCATCCACTTCATCCTGATCATCACTTCAATGACACTGCGCATACCATTCTTTTCAAGATCAGTAATGTCCACTGCCTTGTTCCCACACACTTTGGCCTTCACGAACTTGAACCTCTCCTACTCCTCAGGAGTAAGGAACTCGGCAGTGTAGCCACCTAAATTCCGAGAACACAGCTGATGCGGCCATGTAATCAGGTAAGGACATTTTTCTGGAGGGTTGAGAAGGAAGGAGAGTGAAAGCCCTCAAGAGATTTCGCGGGAAGAGGAAGAAGCTTCAAAAGATAGCAGAGAGTCGATGTCGAAACGGCTAGGGCATCGGCAGAGTAACCAGACGAAAGAGGGAAAAAGGTTGAAGACGGGATACGAATTGTTATCCTATTATTTTGTAAAAATTAAATTGCGCTGAAAAGTGAAGCGCCAAACGGCGACGGAAGAAGAAAAAGAGTTTGACTATTCAACCTGACTTCAATGAGAGAGCGGTTACGAGGGATAATTTGAATTTCTTTTGGTTAAAGTTATGGGGGAAAAGATTACTTAATTCTAAAATTGATGTGCCAGTATTAAACAAACATTTTTCACAAATTGCACATGCCTAATTCCCTTTTAAGAGATGTGAATCTCTCCTCGGGTAGGGCTTTTGTGAAAATGTCTGCTAACTGACCATTTGTATCAATAAAAGATATTTCAATATTGCCCTTTTCTACATGATCACGAATAAAATGATCCTAACCTCAATGTGTTTGGTTCCTTGATGCTGAACTGGATTTTTGGTGAGGTTGATGGCACTGGTGTTGTCACATAGTAATGGAATTGAGTGATATTTAATCCAAAATCCTCAGCTGTTGCTTTATTCCATAAGAGTTGTGTGCAGCATCTTCCAGCAGCCACGTACTCAGCTTCAGCTGAGACAGTGCTATGAATTTTGTTTCTTTGAGGACCAGGATATCAAACACCCTGCAAGAAACTGACAACAACCACTGGTGCTTTTTCTATCTACTGCATCCAGCATAGTTAGCATCAGAATACCCTACTAAATTGATTCACAAGAGTTTGGATACCATAACTAGATCATGAGTTCTGGCTAAATATCGAAAAATTCTTTTTACAGAATCAAATGTGACTCTCAGGATCTGCTTGATACCTAGCACACATACATACTAAATAATATATCAGGTCTATGGCTGTTAAATAAAGTAGTGAACCTATCTACCTCTATAGACTTTTTGATCTACTTTCTTCCCATCCTTGTTCGCTGTCCATCCCTTGTTGATGTACCCATTGATTTGACAGTAGCTTGTGTTATCAAATCCAAATTTCTTCAGCAGTTCCTGGTACTTAGCTTGACAGATGTGAGTGCCATCTTTTCCTTGTTTGATTTGAAGTCCAAGGAAGTAGTTGAGCTCCCCATCATACTCATCTCGAATTCTCCCTGCATTAACTTTTCAAGTACTTGCAAAGGGATTCATCAGTAGATCCAAAGATAATGTCATCTACATAAATTTGAACTAGCAATATATGTTTGACCTTTGACTTATAAATAGAGTCTATCTACTTGACCTCTACTAAACCATGTTTCAAAGAAAAGAGCTAGCCTTTCATACCAGGCTCTAGGTGCTTCCTTTAAACCATATACAGCCTTATGCAATTTAAATATGATTTGGAAAGTCTATATCATCAAAACCAGGAGGCTGTTCTACATAACTTCTCTTTAATAAAACCATTTAAAAATGATTTAACATCCATTGAAATAGTTTTAATTTAGAGCAGATGCATAAGCTATAATATTCTAATAGCCTCAATCTAGCTACAGGTGCATAGGTTCATCAAATCTATGCCTTCCTCTTGAGAATAGCCTTGAGCTACCAGTCTGGCCTTATTTCTTAAGATTACACCAGCTTCATCTAGTTTATTTCTAAACACCCATTTGGTGCCAATGACTGGATGATCTGATGGTCTAGGAACAAGTGACCATACTTGGTTTCTCTTGAACTGATTTAGTTCATCTTGCATGGCTATTATCCAAGATTCATCATAAGAGCTTCATGACTGTCCTAGGCTCTATTTTAGATACAAAAGCTAAGTAATCATAAGGGATAACATTACCTCTTGTTCTTACCTCTACGATGGATCACCAATAATATTCTCAAGTGGGTGATCTTTCTTGTATCTCCACTCCTTTGGAAGATTTTCATGAGTAACTTCTTCTTGTTGCAATTCTTCCAGAGGTGGATCATCCTTGTCTTCAATTGATGTATCCTTTAGTTTCTTGGACAGTTCATCTGCATCATCATTATCACTATCTATTTCCTTTCTCAAGGAAGGGTTAGTTTCATCAACGATAATGTGTACAGATTGTTCAATCAGTAAAGTACGCTTATGAATACTCTATAGCCTCTGGGTTTAGAGAGTACCCCATGAAGATGCCTTCATTTGATTTGGCATCCAACTTACCAATGTCCCTTTTCCATTGTTGTGATGAAGCAGGGACATCCAAAGGTTCTGAAATGGCTGATCTTTGGCTTCTTCCCTTAAATAGTTCACATGCAGTCTTCTTCAGGATTGGCCTGATCATCACTCGTTGACAATATAGCTTGCTGTGTTGACTGCTTCAGCCCAAAAATATCTTGGCAGATCATATTCTGAGAGCATAGTTCTTGCCATATCCAATAGGGTTCTGTTCTTCCTCTCAGCAATACCATTTTGCTGTGGTGTCCTTGGTGCTGAGAAATTATGCTCAATTCCCTGATCATCACAGAATCTAGCAAACCTTTCATTTTAAATTCACCACCATGATCTGATCGGATAGACACAATGCTGAACTTCTGATCTTTCTGCACCTTCTTGCTGAAACTAACAAAGTTTTCAAAGTGTCATCTTTATGCTCTAGGAATGATACCCATGTATATCTTGAATAGTCATCAACTATGACAAATCCAAAGTTCTTTCCTCCAAGACTGGTAGTCCCATTGGCCCAAATAGATCCATATGTAGGAGCTCTAAGGTTTTGAGGTGGTCACCACCGTCTTTGACTTGAAGGAGCTTTTAGTGTGCTTTCCCTTAGCACAGGCTCTACAGACACCTTCCAACTTTCCACTGACTTTTGGCAGACCTTCCACAAGACTTTTCTTCTGCAATTCCTCATGCCATCTAAACTGCAATGTCCAAGTCGTCTGTGCCATAATTCAGTAGATTGTCTTTACTTGCTGCCAGACAAACTTTTGCTCTTTGAGTTCTTCAAGATAGAGCACATACAAATCTTTTCTCTATTTGCTTCAAAGATGACTGCTCCATCCTTCACTATGCTGCACTTTGATTCTTGAAACTTGATCTGATGGCCTCTGTCACACAGCTGGCTGATGCTAATGAGATTGTGCTCAATCCCTTAACTAATAACACATCTTCTATGACTGTTTTCCTTTGTTATTTACAGAGCCACTGCCTATTACTGTTCCTTTCCCATTATCTCCATAAGTGACTGTTCCTTCTTCAGCTTGGAGATGCGAGAATAACTTCTGGTTTCCTGACATGTGTCTTGAGCCCCCACTATCTAAGTACCATTTGGATGCTCGAGGGTTAACCTGAAATAAAAACATCAAGCTTTAGGTACCCAAATTCTTTTGGGTCCTGATTGGTTAGTATCATTGATTTTGCCTTTTATTATCCATTTCTTGTGTCTTGTTGGGCATGTAGTTATAATATGTCCTAACTTATTGCAGTGACTACAGCAGGATAACTTAGTTACTTTTTCTATATATTTGAAATCAGCTTTGTATGCTATATCTTGTTCAGGTACAAATTTTGGTGTTGGATATGTTTTAGGATAAACTATGGTTTCTTCATTATCTGGGGGTGTATATCCTAATCCATTTTTCTCTTACCTGATCTTCTAGCACCTTTTAATATTAGAGAGTTTTTACCATTAGTAAATTTCTCTAGTGTGCTTGATAGTTTATCATTTTCTTCATTTAATTTTTAATTTCTTTTCTTAATTCATATGTACTTTCCTGTTTTTCCATTTTGTTATTTGTTCATTCTTAGCTTTTAGGTCTTCACATAACAATTCATTTCTTCTTTTAAGTTCATTATTTATTTTTCTAATTCTTCATTTTCTATTTTTAATCAAATTATTATGTTTTCTAAACAGGTGTTTTTTTCTTACTTGCTTTTAATAGTTTAGTTACTTCTTTGTACTTATTATACAATTCATTAAATGCTTCCTCTAAGTTATCTGATCAGAATCATTACATGAATCGAAGGAGGAGTCAGAGGTTACCTTTTCATCAACATTTGCCATGAAGGCCAAGTTGGCTTCTTCTTCATCGCTGCATGAGCTTGATTCACTGTCTGAGTCCTATTGTTCTCCCACGCTGCTGCCATTGCCTTCTTCTTATACTTTCTGAACTTCTTGGAGCTCTCTTTCTTCTGAATTCTGGTTTCTTAAATTTTGGACAATCAGCTTTGATGTGTCCAGGCTTCTTACATTCGTAGCAGATGGTTTCTCCTTTCTTCATTTCTTTACCATCTGATCTTTTCAAGTCCTTGTTTTTCTTAAGTGCCTTCTGCCGGATTGAAACTTTTTCTTTTTGGCCAAGATCCGTTGCAATTTCCTAGAGAGCATTGCTTCTTCATTCTCACTATCCTCATCGCTTTCACTTTCATTGAGCTGATTTCTGGTGAGTCTTCTTCTGCTTTCAAGGCATTTGAGTGCTTCTTTCTGCTAGATGACTCTCCTAGCCTTTCCATGTTGATCTCAGGGCCATGAGGGACCCGATGAGCTTTTCTACTGACATTCTTTTCAGGTCATTAGCTTCTTCTATAGCTGTGACCTTGGGTGTCCACGATGATGGCAAGGATCTAAGAATTTCCTTACCATATCTGCAATCTCATACGTCTTCCCTAGACTGGCTAAACCATTGGTGATATCAGTGAATCTGCTAAACATTTGAGTGATTGACTCACCTGACTGCATCTGAAATCTTTCATACTGAGTGACAAGAATGTCGATTCTTGTCTCCTTTACTTTGTCTGTACCCTCATAAGTAATCCTGAGCTTTTCCCACATTTCCATCGAGGATTTGCAGGCTGAAACTCGGTTGAATTCCTTCTTACTCAAGGCACAGCAAAGGATGCTCTTAGCTTTGCAATTCAAGGAGATTTTCTTCCTGTCATCATCTGTCCATTGAGCTTTCTCATTTGTGACAACCAGGTCACCTTCTTCTACTATTGACCAAATTTGATAGTCGTGGCCTTGTAGAAAGTATTCCATCCTGGTCTTCCAGTAAGGGTAGTCTTCACCATCAAAGAGAGGGGGTCGGTTGACAGACTGACCTTCAATGCTACCTTGGGCTGCCATGGATCTTTACTCTTCAGATCGTTGGATCTTCTTTCTTTGTCGAAGAGACTCGCTCTGATACCACTTGTGCCCAGTTGACGAGCCCAGAGGGGGGGGGGTGAATGGGTCTTTAAAAATTAATCTAGAAGATACCTGTAACTAAAAACATTCACACAAACGTTCTTCGAAGTAGGTTAGTGACAGTTAGTTGAAATGACAAACACACAAGAAGACAATCACACAACACAAGGTTATCCTGGTTCGGACCTCCTTCCTTAGGAGTCCTACGTCCAATCCCTGAGCAACAACTCAGGATTTCACTAACTAGGGTACAGTCCCCCTAAGGACGCTACAACACCCAGCTCAGCTGGTCTTCCTTCACACTCGAAGGGAATAACACCCTGGATACCACACCAGGTCTTCCTTCACAAGAAGGGAACAACACCTGGATACACCAGATCTTCCTTCACAACGAAGGGAACAACACCCTGGATACCACCAGGTCTTCCTTCACAACCGAAGGGAACAACACCCTGGATACCACTAGGTCTTCCTTCACAACCGAAGGGAACAACACAAGAGAGTGAATGAAATTCCAGCCCCTAGATCAAGCTTTTGATAAGCAAGGATCTGAAGCAACTAGAACTGAGAGCAAAGAGATTTTAAACAAGGCACACTCTCAGAACTATACAGGCTCTCTCAAGATTTTCACAAACTAGTGGAGAGCAAAGAGCAAAAGCTAAGTGGAATGAGGTTCTTGGCTCTGGACTTTCTTCAGAAGAATTTGAATGCTTGAATACGCGATATATGTTCTTCTGTTCTTCTGACTTGAATTTATATCTTCAATTTGAAATGTAGACGTTGAAGTGTCCGTTGTCTCTCTTTTGAGTAGTCGTTAGACTGAATGACATCTGGAGTCTTGGAAGCTTCCAGTCAACAGTCTTTTGATTACTTGAGCACGTAAGAGATAGATCTTCAGAAATATTCGTTGGCTTCTATTTGTTTAACGTTGTACTATGAAGCTGGTTCAGAGGTCTGCACAAATGTCAAAGTCAAATAGCAGACAGCTAAGCTGTCTCTGATGTCAGTCAACGTTAGTAGCAATAGACATGGAAATAGTAATGCCAAATAGCTTAAGTCTAAAGGACGTTATCAGAGTAGGCACGATATGGTCTGCATGCATGCAGAGATATGTTCAGATCTCATAAATGCAAAAGCGTCAGAGAGATGTCTACGTGGACTTTGACTAGTCAACGCTTTTAAGATGAATAAGATATCAAGATATGAAATCGATGCTATATGACTTATGAAATCGTTATGAGTCATAGCAAATCGTTATGTGACAGAAGATATATCATGAACACTTAATGAATCGTTGCACAAAGCAAATTGATGTGTTTATGAAGAAATCGATGTGAAATACTTAACAAATCATTATACAAAGCAAGTCGTTGTGAATTCTAAAGAAATCGTTATGAATACTTATCAAGTCGTTATGAACTCTAAAGAAATCGTTATGGTAACTTATGAAGTCGTTACAATAAGCAAGTCGTTGCGAGTTCTAAAGAAGTCGTTACGGTAACTATGAATCGTTACACCAAGCAAGTCGTTGCGCTTTCTAAAGTAGTCGTTACGAGTTTCTAAAGAAATCGTTACGGTAACTTATAGAGTCGTTGTGACGAGCAAGTCATTACGGGCTCTAAAGAAATCGTTACGGTAACTTATAGAGTCGTTGTGACGAGCAAGTCGTTACGGGCTCAAGAAATCGTTACGGTAACTTATAGAGTCGTTGTGACATTGACTTGTTTGAAATAACGTGACTTTTCAGTCTTATAAGGAAATCGTTGCGATCACTTATAGAATCGTTACGGCATCGATTTGTTTGAAACAACATGACTTTTCAGCCAGAAAGGAAATTGTAATGATAATTCTATTGAAATCGATATGCTTATAAAGAAATCGTTATGGCCTTCAATAGAAGTCGATATGGACTTAGAGAAATATCATGTTGAAAAGATTTAAGGCTTCAGAAAAGTAATGCATACCTTTATTGGCTTGTTTGACCTTGGTATTTTTCCTGTGCTTAAGACTTATGAAATATTCATTATACATAATTGATAAACTTTTGTTTGGTTTTGTTAATCATCAATATATATATATATGTGATTAATTAAAATTACATGGGGACATACTGATCATCAGATAGCACATATGTTCTTCTGTTTGATAAAACTAAGTCCACAACTAGTATGTATATATATCATACAAACTCCGACTCCTAAAAGTTGAAGTGTTTCAACTCCGACTCTTTGAAAGTCGACGTAGTCCTACGACGACTTCTGTAAAGTCGAAAATGATACATACTCCAACTTCTCTACAGTCGAAGTTTTCTATGTCCACATCGATTGCATTTCACTTAAACATCGATTGCTTCATAAACATCGATTGCCTTAAAACATCGATGGTCCCAAACATAGATTACTATTATATTTAAACATCGATTGTCTTTTATATCGATTATCCTTATTAAACATTGATTACCTTTATGAAACATGATCTCTGTTATTGTTGAGTTTGACTCCGACTCCTCTAAAGTCGAAGTGTGATTAGTCTCACTGCGACTTCTGTACAGTCGAAGTCTCTATACTTGAACATCGATTGCTTCATTCAAACATCGATTGCATTAGAACATCGATTGCTTCACTTAAACATCGATTACCTTCATGAAACATTGATTGCCTCTGTAATATCGATTACCTTTAAATAAACAGCGATTGCCTCTACATTTCAATGTTTCAAAATGTCGTTGGCGCCCAAATAAAAGTTCAAATGAACTTCATATGTTTTAAATTATTATTTCTCTGTTTGATTGAAAATCTTTCTGCTATGTATGTACCTTCTATCTTATCAGGGCAGGTAAGAAAAAGAGTAAGCAGAAAATAAGGACTAAAATGACTCCTTCCTTATCCTAAAAAGCAAAGGCCTTACCTAACATATCTTGATGTCAACAAAAATCATGGACATCTGCACATAACAAGATATGGGCTATCTAACGCAATACTTCTGAAGTCTAACATTCTCTTCCATGCATTAAATATTTGCAGGAGTCTAGTTTTAACATGAGGAATCTGTTAAGACTCAAGCAAGCATCTGTTAGACACAATGAAGAAGAAGAAGAAGAAGAAGAACAAGGGCTAGAAAAAGTCTCCATGGATCCAAGAACTCCAACGGCCATCTATCAACAGATCTCTTCTTCCTCCATATAAGGATGAAGGCTATGAAGAACAAATCAAGGGAGAATACCTGAAAATCATACAAAGAGTGTACATCTAGTGAGAAGCCTCAATGCCATACACACTCAAAGCAAGAGAGAAAGAGCTAGAGCCTAAGAAGAAGTGTGCGTGCAAGCAAACATCTGAAGTCTTCAAGTATTCAAGCTTCTTTTCTCTCTTCACTCTATCTGTGCATCATTATAAATCTAAGAGAGAGTCTGTAAGCTGAGAGTTTGAGTTCCTATGTGTTCATCTTGTATTGCTCTCAATCTGTTCTTTCTTTTCTAAGAAAGACTTGTGTCCAGCTGTAGGACTGTATGTAGTATTCCTTTTCCTGTGTGAAGAGAAGGCTAGCTGGGTGTTGGTGGATTCTGTCTGGTTGTGGGGCTGTACACAGTGTTCCCCTTGGGTTAAGGGAAGAACCTAGCTGGGGTTGGTGTCAGCAGAACCTAGCTGGGGGTTTAAGTCTAGCAGAACAGCACTGGGGTTTGTTCTAGGAGGGTGGCTTCTTGACCTATAACAAAAGTGAGTTTCCTTCCTACTTGGAAAGGAAGAGGACCAGCGGAGAGCTGGGGGTTTGTATATCCTTGGGAGGATTGTACCCTGGTTAGTGAAATCCCAAGATTTGCTTGGGGACTGGACGTAGGTCTTCTATTTGGGAAGTACCGAACCAAGATAAAATTATGTGTGTTCATTGTATGATTGTTGTTTGAATTGCTTCCACACTGCTACTCTATCTACTACACACAACTACATTCACTAACCAAAGTTTTCAAGTGGTGATTTTTATTTGTATTTTCAGATAACCTATTCACCCCCCTCTAGGTTTATCTTTGCTGTCATCCATGAGCCAACAAGTGGTATCAAAGCCAAGCTCTTTCATTCATCTGATACCAACAAGTGGTATTAGAGCACTGGTCTTTGAACTTCAAGAAGATCTAACGATCTCAGAGTAAAGATCAAATGGCAACTCAAGGATTTGCTGAAGGCCAATCTGTCAACAAATCACCCTTGTTTGATGGAGAAGATTACAACTATTGGAAGATAAGGATGGAGTTTTTCTTCCAGGGTTATGATTATCAACTATGGACTATCATTGAAGAAGGAGATCTGTTAGTTCTCAACCCAAGAGAGGAGTGGACAAACAATGATAGAAAATTGCTCTCACAGAACAGTAAAGCCAAGAACCTCATTTGTTGTGCTCTGATAAGAAGTGAATTCAACAGGATCTCAGCAAGCAAACAGCCAAGGAAATGTGGGGCAAGCTAAAGCTCACATATGAGGGAATCGACAAAGTGAAGGAAACTAGGATTGATATCCTGGTTACATAGTACGAAAAGTTCCAAATGCTGACAGGTGAGACCATTACCCCAATGTATAGCAGATTTACTGACATAACTAATGGTCTTAAAGGACTTGGAAAGATATACAACACTGGGGATATGGTAAGAAAAATTCAGATCCCTACCAAACTAATGGACACCCAAAGTGACAATCATTGAAGAAGCTAATGACCTTACAACTATGTCATTAGAAAAGCTCATTGGATCATTGATGGCACATGAAATCAACATGGAGTGACTATCTGCAAGCACATCTAAGAAAAATGTCACTAATGCTTTTAAAGTCACAGTTGCTTCTCCTCCTTTTCTCTCTAGTTCAGAAAATGTAGGTTCTGAAGATAGTGATGTTGATGATATCTTGTCAAAGCTTCAAAATATCCTTAAGAAGAAGAAAAATGGATCAAGAAGGATCTAGAAGAAAGACAAAAAGAAAAAGGAACCAATTTGTATGAATGTAGGAAGCCTAGACATCTAAGGCCAGATTGTCCAAGGCTCAAGAAAATGGTCAACAAGATAAATCCAAGAAGAAGCAAAAAAGTGACAAAAATCACAAGAATTTCAAAATTAGAGTCATGGAAGCTGCTTGGGATAATGAAGAAGTCTTCACTTCAGATTCATCAAGCCTAGATTCAGAAAAAGAGCAAGTAAGTCTAGCCCTCATGGTAGGACTAGATGAGATACATTCTGACCCATCTTTTAATTCTTGCACTGAATCAGGGTTAGAGTCTGAAGACTTAGAAGATGTCTTTAATGAACTTTATGAAAAACATAAAGGTGTTGTAAAAGAATTAAAGAATCTGAAAAATAACCTTACTTGCTTAGAAAACCACCAAATACAGACCTTCGGCTCTAGAGAGTAGATGTGTCGGAGAAAGAAAGTCTATGATACTAGACAGATAAGGCACACAGTAAGCATAATAAATTTGTCTCAATAAATAAAAAGATCAGCTACAGAAAGCTTATTGTAGTTGGGCTTCAATGCTCAGCAAGTAATTGTTCTTGAGCTTTTGCGGTTGTGGCTGAGCAACTGAACTCTTTCTGTTGAGGTTATCTTCTTCAGAAACCCTTTCACGTTGAGCCAGAAGAAGATTGGAATAGAAGCTTTTCTGGAGGATGGACTTTTTTTCTCCTTCACATTGGCACTCAAATCTCACTTCAAAAACCTTCTTGTATTTTCTATGTAGCTCTGTTGTGTTCTCTGTAACAGTTCCATATGCTCTTTAAAGTTGTCTTCTTTCGTAGCTGGTTGATCATTGTCTCACAATGATGTGTACATCAGGCTCAATATTGACATGATCAGCAAACAGACCTTTGTTTTCTTTCTATTGCCTTCGTTGCATATCCTCGTACAGATGGCTAGTGTACAGTCCCAAGTTTCCAGATACCTACAAAAAGTAGCTTTTCTTGGTAGACCACAACTGGCCTATATGATGCACATTTCAAGACAGATGTTATATATAAAATAATCCATCAACCAATACGCATTCGACACACAAAAAGTCAATGGCCAATATAGAGTACCAAGAAGTAGACGAGAGAACAAGATGAATAGACGAGATAGTAGAGTGAACGTGAATAGATGAGCGAATAGAGTGTAGATGAGAGCTAGTGGATATTGCACGTAACGTGTTGAGTAAATAGGTGATAGTAACAGTTGCACAACATGCGCACTTGATGTTGGCAGTCAGGTGGAAATCATCGCCCTTCACTGGCCATGTTAAGCACAAGCCCAGAGGTCCGGCGTGATTCAAGACGAGAGTGAACTTCTAATAGCCGTTTGGACCATATAGATCCCTAAAGGGTATCATAGGTGTTAGGGTACAACCAGCTCGTCGACCATGTAGGAATCCATGGACAGAGGAGACTTACGGAGGCTTGAACAAAGACTTACTAGTCTGGCAGAAGGAGTATCCGATGGAGAGTTCATCCAGTCCAGAGAGAGTGTGTATATAGAAACAAGTGCTCGACGTTCTAGAGGAATTCTAGAACAGTGGAGCGTCGATATCGGTATTCCCAAAACATCGCGAGAAATGATAGACAAGTATATTAAAATAGGGTAATTTAATTACATAAATTACCAGATGTATTATGAAATAATTTCATGCCAAATTACGCCATAATTGGATGGTTCAAAGTGTAAGTGTCATGAAATTGTAGATAGAAAAGATCATGTGCATGTATTTTAATCATACATAAATGTTTAATTTATAACAAGTGTTATTTCTGTATGTATGACTGTTAAACAAGAGTACAAACACTGTAGATAATCAAGCATTGCTGAGACAGGGGGTTTCTTGCAAAAAACCCAGATCGCGACATACCCTAATGAGGGTTGCGACGGGGTCAACTGAGATCGCGACGGTGTCTTGTACAGGTCGCGACAGGCTTAGTCAGGTCGGGCAGCAGATCGCGACGACAGGCCTGTCGCGATCAGATCACGACAGAGGGCACTGTCGCGATGGCCCTTGTGAACGCGGCCTATCGGGCCATCGCGTTCATAGGGTCTGTGCCCGAGTCTGACAGGGAAAGGACATTACATTGGATTACGACCCAGAACTTACCCTATTTGACACCAGGTGATTCAGAAAATCACAACTAATTGTATAGTCAATGAAAAATCATGAAACTAGTTGCCAAAACGACCTAGACATGCAAGGGTACTTACAATAAATAGAAATTAGAAAACAATCAGGGTTTAGACATGTTTTAAACATGGGCATTCATGATGAACATGAAACAGTACATTGTTGAGATCAACAATTAAATTCGCATGATAGGATGAATCAAATTTAGGGCTTTTAGGGGCAAAATATGCCTAACATGCATCAGTTCCTATAGTAAAAATCTCGTGGCATGGGGTTGAGTATACAAGGAGATCAAGAATTAAGAAGAGGGTTCGGAGTCATGCAAGTTGCATAACATGAAAAATCAAGAACTAAAGATATGCTCGATGAAAGATTATGAAACCAAAGGGCTTTTGTTCCTAATGGACACAACACCCTACAGATAAATATTCATAGTTTATGCTCGTGAGAATGCCTACCTTTGATGTTTTCCTCTTATAGGGTTAAGAGCTTGAAGAACTCGGGGAAGAACTTGAGAGATCCCTCTTCTCCACGAATTCTCCTCCTCTTGGCCTTTCCTCCTGGTCCAAGAACCTCTTGGCACGAGCTAGGGCCGGCCATGAGGGTTAAGAGAAGTATTTAAGCTTCTCCCTATTCCCTTTCCTAGTTTAAGTCTAACTCCTATTAAATTCCGAATTTTCTATTTTCCTCTCCCATTTTTAAGCAAGAGATCTCCTATTTGGGTTGGGAGAGAGGGAATTTCGTGCCAATCAATTGGGGTAGGTTTAGTAATCCAATTCTAATTCAAACTAGCTATTTAATGCATTAAATATCTCTTTTATTTTAGTAATATTTTAGTTACGAATTTTGAGTATTTCTCTATTATTCTTCTTTTTTAAAATCTCTATTTTAGCCCACTAATTTCTAATGGGTCAATATAGCAAAGCCCATTACTCCTTTTCTTTTAATGAGTTTTATTTAATTCTCTCTTATTTGATTTCCTAGTTGATTTAATACATCTTCCTTTTATTTGAATATCTAATTAAATAATATAAATATTTAATTTTTTCCCATAAATTTAGGGTTGCTACACCACTAATGTCTTCCATAGCTTAGATCTTTTCTCTCAGGTCACAAGACCCTGAAATATGAGAGACCAAGGCTCTGATACCACTTGTTTCCCAAGCTATAAAGACCTAGAGGGGGGATATTTATAAATAATTGTTGGTTTAACAAAGTATAAACACTATCTAACCAAATAGTAAGAAACACAAATAAACTTCTTATTAGTTGGCAATAGATTAAATGATGGGCTAAGGATGTGATCGATCATACAAGAGAGAAACCAATCACACAGTCAAGCAAGCACGACACTAAGTTTTATCCTAGTTGGTGTTGATCCACTCAATACCTATGTCCAGTCCTCAAGGGCAAACTCCTTGAGCTTTCCACTACCTAGCTGAAACCAAAGCTCACAGATACAACATTGGATATCGACCTCCAACATGTACTACAACCACCTAAACACCTCAGGTCTTCACTTCTTTCCACAGGTGGAATTTACCCACCTAAACCACAGATGTTCACTTGAGAAGTGGAATAATCACACCTGACCGAATCAGATCTTCTCCTTCTAACCAATGAGGAACACTACTAGATACAGACCTTTGATTGGTCACTAAACTTACTGCTGCACAGACATGTCTTCACCTCAAGGGTGGAAAATACACCTAAACAAAATACACCTGAACAATGAGTCTTTACCCCAAGGGTGGAAAATAAACCTGAACAACAGGTCTTCTCCTTTCGACGAGGAACACCACCAGATATAGACCTCGGCTGGTCACCTCTATTATAGAGAGAAGATGTGTTAGAGAAAGAAAGTGTATGATGCTAGACAGATAAGGCACAAATAAGCACAATAAATTTGTCCCAACAAATAGAAAAATCAGCAACAAGAAGTTCGTTGTTGTTGGGCCTTCAATGCTCAACAAGTAAATGTTCTTGAGCTTTTACAGCTATGGCTGAGAAACTGAACTCTTTCCACCGAGGTTATCTTCTTCAGCAACCTTTTCACATTGAGAAGGAAGAATATTGGAATGGAAGCTTTTCTGGAGGATGGGCTATTTTGCTCCTTCACATTGGCACTCAAATCGCACTTCAAAAACCTTTTTGTATATTCTATGTAGCTCCGGTGCATTCTTTGTTTTGTAACAGTTCCACATGGCTTTTAAAAGTTGTCTTCTTTCATAGCCGTTGGGTTGATCGTTGTCTCACAATAATGTGTACGTTAGACTCAGTCTTGACACAATCATCAAATAGATCTTCTTTTTCTTTCTATTGCCCTAGTTGCATATCCTCGTATAGATGGCTGGTGTACATTCCCAAGTTTCTAGATACCTGCAAAAAGTAGCTTATCTTGGTAAACCACAGTTGGCCTATCTAATGTACATTTCAAGACATATGTTGTATATAAAATAATCCATCATCAAATACACATTCCACACATAAAAGACCTTTTCAGATATTTGAACGTTGAGCCCTTGCACAAGCAGCGTTACTACAGCTTAACAAAGATATCATAAAATCTTCACAATACTTTTACCAATAAAATAAATCTTCTTTTTGAAACGTTCTGAGATGAGTGCAATACAATATTCTTTTAGCACACATTACTTCTATTAGAATGGTCATAATGTAACATTGGGTGCATGCAAGATATATATTAGATTAAATAATTCTCATCCAGATGCTTGACACATAAAAGACACTTTTCATAAGTTGCACATACACATTTAATGTGTGTTAGGTTGTTAATAGAAGCATAGATAAAATAGACCATATAGGCAAGTATTCTAGGTTTCAATCATGTCAAGAAAAAGGAATAAAGTATTTTGAATGACATGTCAAATATTTCTTCTAAGATGATAGTAGAGATGCACAAGTTTATGGATTAAAATATATCAACATAATAGGTCGTAAGATGTGAACTACAAAATAACTGATTATTTATGTTTAGATGAATAATTGATTATTGGATGAAGTGAAGGAAGAATAATTGATTAATTCAGGTAACCGATTATTGTTGTACATGACTAGGAAATAATCGATTCGTGACTAAATCCCATCGATTGGTGATCAACCTATCGATTGATGACTAAGTCTCATCGATTGGTGACCAACCTATAGATTGGTGATGAAGTCCCATCGATATCTGGACACATGCAAACTAACTGATTATTTGTGGAGGATAATACAGATAATCAATTAATTGAAGTTCAGAAAACAAACAACCATAACTCCAACAAATGTTCATTAACAGAATGCTAACTGATAAAAGTTATATGAATAATAAATATATTCATGAGATTAAGTTATTACATTCATGAGTTTTAGTTATCACCAAAACGTAGGGATAAATATAGGAGTGGTTCAACAATATTCTCCCCCTTTTTGTTAATACCAAAAAAGAAATTTCTTACCATGTTGACATTCTCCCCCTTTTTAGTTGCAGAAACTTCTTACCATTTCTTATTGAGGGAATGATTCAATGATCTCCTATTAGGATGCTATTCTCCCTCTTTGAATCAAAAGTTCTGACTAGTTGGCTCCCCCTGAGTGTGTGGCTCCCCCTGAATTATTTCTCTTCTTGTTGGACTACCACTCGTTGAGTTAGCTTGATTTCACTTGTTCTTTACTTGTCATATCCACTTGTTTTTGTTTGTCAGGTCTTCAACAGTTCTCATGCATTGGTTTTACAAAAAGAAACTTGCAAGAGATTTATTATAAATATTGTAAATAGAAATTAAGAACTATACTATACTCCTTCCAATTTGAGTGATCGTAAAGAGCTGGCAGTCACCAATGCCATGAGCATCCTTTGTCTATAATGCTCTAAGTCTATCCTACAAATAGATCACTCAGGAATAGGTATCCAATTTTTTTGGGTTCTTGAATGTTTGATGCACAAAAATAACTTTTAGGAATCCATATTAAGTGCATAGTAGTGCAGGCATTAACTGTGTGGCCTAGTTTGTTACAATGAGAACAACAATGAATATAATTTATTTTATAGGACAAAGTGCTTTTATGTTTCTCTTGTAGAGGCGTCTTTATATAGGAGTCCTTTTCTGATGCATTTTAGTTATTCTTACAAATTTTGGTAATTGATATTTATTTATTTTATTTTATTTTTATTTTTCAGGAGGTTTGTATCGTAGTCCTTGTTTGTTGTTATCAGTTTTAGAATCTTTTAAGCATAAGCAAGAGATGTTTTTCCTTTGGTTAATCTTTTAACATATTCTTTTAGTTATTCATTTTCTTTAGCTAGAGTATTTAGTTTTTCTTCCAATTCATGTTTTGAGGCATTATTTTCCAATTATGATATGATATTATTCTTGTTCTTTAAGTCTTCACATAAAATATCATTATTATGTTTAGTTTCTTTTAACTACTTTTCAAATTGTTCCATTTCAGATTTTAGATCAAAATTAGTGTTTTCTAACTAAGCAAAGTTATTTTAAGAATCTTTAACTCTTTTATGACAACTTTGCGTTTTGATAAAGTTCATTAAAAATTTCTTCTAAATCCTTTGAGTCTGAATCAGTGCAAGAGTTGAGAGATATATCAGATTATACCTCATCTAGTCCTGCCATGAGGGCTATATTTACTTGCTCACTTTCAGATTCAAAACTTGATGAGTCTATAGAAGAGACTTCTTCGAAGGTTGTTCTTAATGTATTCTACATTTCTTTAGAAGTTTACATGCAGTGATTCTATTAATTCTCTTTAGACAAAGCACAAAGATAGTTTTTAACCTTATAATTTTGTGATATATTCTTTTATCTATTAAAGACCATTCAGATGGATTTAAAGTAAGGGGATTTTTGTCACCTTCCTCTATTACCTACCACAGATCGAAATATGTACCTCTGATGAAACATTTCATATGCATCTTCCATTATGGATACTCTTCACCATCGAAGAAGGGAGGTCTTGTGACGGACTATCCCTCAAGGGTGTGTGCTTCAGCTGCCATAGATCTTCTCTTAGATCGTTAGATCATCTTCAAGATCCCCTCACTTTGATACCACTTGTGGCCCTACGGTAGCAAGGCAGTCACCAAGAGGGGGGGGGGTGAAATAGGATGATAGAGAAAACTAGATGTAAATCAAACACTTTAAACTTTGGTTAGTGAATATTATCATGTGCAATAAAGATTAAAGGCATGGAAGAAAGCACATATAAAGAAACCCAAGGATTTACCTGCTGGTCCGGCCCTTCTTAAATGGAAGTCCTACATCTAGTCCCCAAGCATCCTCTTGGGATTTCACTAACTAAGGTACAGTCGCCCCAATAGACATACAACACCTAGCACCTTGCTAGTCTTCTTCTATTTCCCGGCAAGAAGGAAGCCCACTACTTTATAGGCTCAAAATCAAACTTACTCTAATTCTGGGTGTGTGACACCCACGGATTAACCTCATCCATGTGCTTTTTTCCAGAGCTCAGAAGCCAACTTGCTGGTACAAACCAACACGATTCCTATTGGTATAGAACCCAACTGGTCTCCCCACACAAATGGAACACTAAGAATAGTCTCTCAGTTGGACAAACCACCTAGCACGCCACTGGTCTTCTCTTCACACCGGAAGAGAAACACACATGTCTTTCTTAAGAAAAGAAAAAACAAGCTGTCGAGATCAATTCTAGAGAAAAGAACTTGCCACTCTTGATCTCGATAGTAACTTGAGAGCTAAAGGATAAGAAAGATGTTGAGACTCTCAGGCAGAAACCCCCTCACCCCCTTTTACAATGACACATAGAGGAGAGAGAGGAGAAAGAGTGAAGGTGTGAGTGCTTTTTCAGCTTTAGAAGATTTTTGCTTGGATGCTTCTTGCTTTTCTTTTTACTTCTGCTTCAAATCCTCCATCTTCTTATACATCCTTTTAGAAGAAGACAATTGAGGAGATCTGTGGAGCTCCTTCTATCTATTACTACTTCATCTTCTTCTTCTCTCTTGTATCTAACATCTTCTTCTAATTTCTAACGGATGCCTTAGATCTCCATTGTCATGTAAGCATGAATGGTGGGAAGAGGATAGTGAGAAAAAAAGAATATAACATGTCAGTCAACCCATACTTCTTGCACATTTCCTGCTGATAGCCTACTATATTAGGTAGTTGCCTTCTATCTAGCAGGAAAGAATGGCATTTGAAATTTCATTGTGTGCCAAGGTATGTTCTTTACCAATCAAAATATTCAAAGCAATCTAAAAATATATTCAACAATCAGTGTATAATATAAGTATTGGACGCTTAGTTCACCAATCAATGTGTTTGAATCCATATAAACACTAATCGGAATGTAAAAATCATCAATCAGAAGCGTAATGTCAGAATGCTTATAACACCAATCAAAATGTTACTGATCTTTTATTCACTAATTGGAATGAGTTGAACATTTGTTCAGTAATCGGAATGTTGATAATGCTAATCGAATAGACTTTTTCTCTAATCAGAACAACATAAGAGTAATCAGAATGATGTTACGTAAGTAATCGATATAAATAACACTAATCGAAACAGCGATTCTTCTATAATCAGAATGAAACTTCTCTTTTGTTCTCCAATCGGAAGAACAATTAAACGTTAATCGATAGAGGCTTTGGTTCTCCAATCAGAAGAACACTTAAACATCGATGGATAGAAATTTTGTTCTCTAATCGATAGAAGGCTTCTTTAGTAATCGATGTAGCACTCATACCAATGGGTGAACAAATGACACATGACGAAGTGAACTTCTTCACTAATCGGTAGAAACCTTCTATAATCGGTATGACACTTGAACTTCACATATCTTTAAAGCAGTAGGAATTTTCTTATATTTTGATCATAAATTATCTTGAAAAAAAACTATTAAATATGTTTACAATATTTAGGAGTTTAGTTATCACCAAAAATATGGATAACTAAGGGATGTTCAACAGTTTAGTGGGTAGTGGTTGCATTGACGACATCAACCTAAGCAGGTGGTTGATGTGGTGGTTGTGATGGAGGTTGTTGTGGTGGTGGAATTGAACCAGGTGTATCATTAGGCACGAAGGCATTAGGAGGTTCAGGTGGAGAGTAATTAGTTCGTGGATGTATAAGTGGATGCATGGGTGGAAGCATGTTTTGGTATGGATTTTGTGGAGGTGGAGAATTCGGGTATGTGGTGGGAATGAAATGTCTAGTGAATGGGTTAGGGGGTGGTGAAAGGCATCCCCATGTTCATTGTGCCTCGGACTATCCTACTCGATAGATTTGTGATGGGAGAATCTAATAGGACCACTTGACAAAGGCCCTTTCGTATAATTCTTCCATCGTCCAAGCTTGTTCATAGCCAAAATGTGCTTGAACTTCAAAGTGGCATTATAAATGATCAACTTGACTTGCTCTGACTCTGAGAATGTCATTAATTCTGGCGACCATGGCTCTCCATGGTCAGCAATTGAATGAACTTCGTCGGATCTCATCCTTTCAAACACTAGGTCCATTATGGAGAGTGGAGGACTAACCCAATCTATATATTCCTAGAGAAACCTTCTATGTATGATGCTGAAGTCTTTGGCCTTCCTTCACTTTGGTGAGTAGAACCACTCCAAAGAGAGGCTGTCTAGGCATCTACGAAAGACATATGCTAGAATTTGGGGATCTTGTTACCAAAAGGAGCACTAATGTAGGAAATATTGATATGAATGCAGGGATTGTCTGTGTCATTATAAAGGCAATACGTAGGCATCTCCAAATGATGGATGTAAAAAGAAGGGGGGCTGACATGGCAACATCAGGGTTACCCTTGAAATTAGAAACTTGTTTGAGTTATTGCTTCATGTGATTCTGTAACGACTTCCTTTATTACCTGTACGATCTACCAATCCACATCGATACAAAGAACGCCGTCATAGTGGGACATTTATCCAACACAACGCAGTAGGTCGAGATATACATAAATAACAAGGAAGTACAACGGAAACAAAAGATATTCTTATTCCATCATCCATTCACAAATTCCACAGTCTATATAGTAGCATGAAAATAAACCGGTTCCAAAATCATAAAGTCCATAACATATCACCATTGACCACATACCTGTTTTAAGGCCTCGAATTTTGAGCATTATTTGTATTGCATGTGAATACTTCATGTTGTGTATGTACGGTATGTAAATATCTACCTAAGTACTAGTTGTATACTTATGAATGCCGTGTATAAATTAGATTTAAAAGTGTATGAATGTATGGTCGGTATGTACGTGATAGATACAAATGCATGTATAGATGTAGTAGGTAGGCAGGTCTCTGAATGGTTTGAGTGAGTTCGTCTGGGGAAGGAACTTGGCGTCAATACAACGGAATTTGTGTTGTGTAGGAGTCAACATATGGACGCCAAAACTAAATCCAGGGGTTAGCGATGTGGACGTCAATATCACTGGCTTGTTATGCGTAATTTGCGAGAGAAAATCCTGGAACAAGCTCCCAACCATTGGGTGAGCTGTCCAAAACGGTCTGAAGGCTTTCTGTCAATAATGCGTGAAAGGAGAGCCCCCTCTCCTATTTACAAAGCCTTTTGCAACCTCAACCGCCCTCTCTGGCTCTCTTTACAAGAGGAGATAAAGGAGGGAATAGAAAACATGTGTAGGATTGCTAAATTTCCAGTAAATCGTGTTGTTGTGAATAAATCCCAGGAAATTCCTGTGGTGTTGTGTATATTGGGTTCAGGGTTATGACCTGTTAAACTGAAATTTCATGTTACGCACCATGGTGATTGAATCACGAATGATATGAAAAATTGATGTTTGATTTTCTGTAATTGCATCATGAGTCAGAAAAATCCAGAATTTTGTATGTGAGGTCATGAACCCGAAATCAGCATGTGGTTAAATTTTCAGGTCGTTTGGACAACTATATAGTGAAATATGAATTTTTCCTTGCAAAGATGTGAACAATGCATGTTAATGTGGGAATAATGTGACATGTGTGTGTGATCTGATTTATGCAAATTACTGAACATGTGATCCCTGTTAATTGTAGAATCATGTTAGGAAAACAGAGCCCTTGTGTGAAGAGAAAATGAATGAGAGGTAAGTGACATGTGTAAAGATATGCGTTAAAATCGGTAAATGTGTAAATCGTGCCAAGTGTGACACTGCTTCCATAGAGGGCAGTGGAACCGTATCAGGGAAAAGTCCCCTGAGAAGGTTCAATGTGTTGTGATCCTAAGGGCATTAGGATGAAATCCTGGAGGTGGACAAGTACCACTGGTTAGGGTGGAGACTTGTTCTCCCGGTCTGCGCAGTCCAAGAGTCGTCACTGTATTGCCTAGGTGACGTCTATGTGTATGTGATGTGATGTGTCCTTCTTATGGTGGTTTGGACTATGTGTCACGGCACTAAATGTGAATGTGAAAATGTGTATGTGTTCATGTGTAAGAACTGTGGATGTGAACAATGTGTAAATGTGCATGTGTAAAGTGTAAATTATGTGAATGAGAAATGTGTAAATATGTGAAACCAAAACGTGGGGGTGTGAATTTGTGATCCATGTTGTGGTAATCTGAAATCATGATAAAACAGCAAACTAAATGTACTTATGATCATGCTTTACATGTGTAAATTGCCTAGAATCCATGTTAGAAACGATTCTTAGTGGTGTGTAAGTAATCCCATGCTTGTTTGCCCTCATGTGTGATTTAAATTGATTAAGTAGCTCTGTGTGTTGGGTATGCTTTCTAGTCCATGTAAAACCAGCAAGCTTAAAGAGATGAAATGGTCATGAGCATGTATAGGAATGTATAGAAATTCAGCTAAGTGCGTTCTTTACGTAGGCATTGAATCATGCTAAACTTGCTTTCATGTTTTAGTTTAATTGAAAGTAGACCTTTCATGTGTTGGAGTGATTAGAGAGCATGTGATAGGAGATTTTGATTTAGGAAATCTGAAAGCATGAATCATGTGTTTAATGAGTAGAACCACCATGATAGGTTGTTAATTTCAATGACAAGCATGCTACATGATTGTGTCTTGTAAATGTGTATGTAAAACCTGCTATGACATGTACATGTATGGTATGTGTAGAGTTATTTTGCTGAGTCTTTTAGACTCATTACTTGCTTCGGCGTACAGGCGTAGTTGGTGACGACACACTTGCGGAGGAGGCAGTGGAGACCGACTCCGAGCGTGGAGATTAGATCGTTGGTGTACTTTGCGATATTTTGATTTCATAGTATGTAATTGCAACATTGTACTAGCATTATCATGGAAAAATGTTTAAGTGTGGACAATTATGTATTTGATTTTCAGCAATTTAATTATGTGGACTTTTAGTTCTTTAAATGTTATTGCAATCATGTATGTTAAATGTGGATGATGAATGAAATGAAGACAGTGGTTCTTTTACTTCTACTACTCTTTCTATATTCACGTGTATCTCAGCTGAATGTTATTGTTGGGTAAATGTCCCACTGTGGCAACGTTCACTATACCGACGTGGGTTGGTATAACCGTACCGGTATAATGAGGGTCGCTACAGAGATTGGTATCAGAGCAACGGTTGAGATTGCACATGAATATATATAAGTCATCATCCCATTACATGCTAAGTCTACATAGGAATGTCCACATGTGAAAAACACTAATAAGAATGGAAATGAGATAAGAAAATGGTTAGAAAACTTAGTAACCTAGCTCTAATGGTGGCTGAAATTTATTACAGCCATGGCTTCGAGAGGTAGGCGTGGCGGAGCCGGCCCGTGAGGACGAGCCGAGACGTGACGAGCGGGCGGAGCAGCAGGCCCGGCACCGCAAGGTCCTGTACTTCCCCCACCGCCGCCTGTGGATTATGGAGTATTCATGCAAGGTCTGGTGCAAGCCATGCAGACGCAGGCTCATACCAGGCAGCACTCCAGGCACAGTTGGAGGCTCAGGTTAGACTAATAAAATGATTATAGTCTGTTTTATTTAATTATGCGATATTATGTTGATTGTTATTGCTGTGTGTACTGTAGCAGGCTCAAGTACCAGCTCAGGACCATGGTGGACCTTCTACCATGGAAAGATTCAAGAGGATGCTGCCACCCTCTTTTAAGGGGGAGAGCGACCCATTGTTGGCAGAAAGCTGGATGAGGGAGATAGAAAAGATCTTCCGAGCCATCAGGTGTGCAGATGAGGATAAGGTCACATTAGCCACCTACATGCTACAGGTATGCTTTAGTTTATATGCTTGTATGTTCTGTTAAGCTAGATTTGTAGATGGTGCTTATGAGCGGTGTACTGCAGGAAAGAGCTGATGTATGGTGGGCTTCATTGCTGCGTACCCGGTTTGAGGACGGAGCTATTGATGTTGCTTGGGACGAGTTCGTGAGGCTCTTTCGGGCCAAGTTCGTCCCCGAGCATGTTCAAGATCGGATGGAGCAGGAGTTCCTCTCTTTGGCTCAAGGCTCCATGACCGTGCTAGAATATGAGGCAAGATTTTCTGAACTCTCTAAATATGCACCTCATATCGTGGCAGATGAGCGCAGGAAGACAAAGAATTCGTGATGGGCCTGAAGCCATCACTGAGGACGAGGCTCGTGGCGTTTGACCACCGCACTTTGGACGAGGCCCTCAGCGCTGCTTGTAGGCAGGAGGGTGAGATGGAGCAATACCTTGAAGAGAAGAAGGCTTCGCAGAAGAGACCTGCAGCTACGTTCCAGCGACAGGACAAGAAGAAAGCGGTGTACCGACACAGCAGCGATCAGTGGCAGTCGGCAGTTCTCAGGTACCTTCTGTACGTTCCCCTGGTGTGAAGAAAGAGTGTCCCCACTGTGGGAAGACACATGGTGGTACCGAATGTTGGATGATTACGGGAAAGTGCTTGAAGTGCGGAAGCAGCGACCACAAGATCAAGGATTGCCCAAGACTTCAGCAGGGAGTCCAGCGCGGAACGCCAGCCCAGCGGTAGCGGCAGCAGCGCCAGCTACAGGAAGACCAGGAAGGCCTCGAGCCCCGCTCGAGTGTTTGCTTTAGCGCGAGGACGCGAGTAGGCGGAGCATGTCACCGGTCGCTAGGCAGTTAGCACTAGAGCAGGTTGTAGAGTCTGAGGATTTAGAGGTCCCTTTGTCTGTGCACACCCCTGCGGGTACGGTATCGACTAGGAAGTGCATTCCGTCGCCCTGTGTGCATTGAGGATAGAGTCCTAGAAGGGTGTTTCTTCTTGCTAAAGATGAAGGACTATGATGCTATTCTTGGTCTGGATTGGCTAGAGGAGCACTATGCGTTAGTGGATTGTCGTCGGAAGAGGATTGTTTTCCGCATTCCTGGTGAGGACGAGTTCTCTCATCCCTTGCCAAGGAACTTGGCGGGAAAGTTAGTCATCTCTGCCATGAAGGCGATGCGCATGGTAAACAAGGGTTGTGACGCTTTTCTTGCCAGCGTGGTGTTAGTGCCAGAGGCTGATGAGTCACCTACTCTTGCGGAGATTGAGGTAGTGCAGGATTTTCAGATGTCTTTCCTGATGACTTGTCTGGATTGCCACCGGATAGAGAGATAGAGTTTACCATAGAGTTGCTTCCGGGCACCTCTCCTATCTCGAAGGCTCCATATCGGATGGCACCTGCGGAGTTAGCCGAGTTGAGGAGGCAGTTGCAAGAGTTGCTTGATAAGGGATTTATTCGCCCGAGTGTTTCCCCTTGGGGCGCACCTGTATTATTCGTCAAGAAGAAAGACGGGTCACTTAGGTTATGCATTGACTACAGAAAGCTGAACCAAGTGACTGTGAAGAACAGGTATCCCTTACCTCGTATTGATGATTTGTTTGACCAGTTGCGAGATGCATCAGTCTTTTCTAAGATTGTTGCGATCGGTTATCATCAGTTGAGGATTCGGAGTGAGGATGTGTCCAAGACGGCGTTTAGAACCCGTTATGGACATTATGAGTTTTTGGTCCTTCCTTTCGGATTGACCAATGCCCCTGCAGCGTTCATGGATCTCATGAACAGGGTGTTTAGGCCTTATTTAGATAGCTTTGTCGTAGTGTTTATTGATGATGTGTTGGTCTACTCTCCGGACGAGGCCACACACCGTCAGCATTTGAGGGTAGTGTTAGAGGTTCTTCGTGAGCACAAGCTGTACGCTAAGTTCAGCAAGTGCGATTTCTGGTTGCGCGAGGTTCATTTCCTCGGGCATGTTATCTCCGGTGCTGGTGTTGCAGTGGATCCAGCAAAGGTCCAGGCAGTTATGGATTGGGAGATTCCCAAGACCCCTTCGGAGATTCGTAGTTTTATTGGTTTAGCTGGTTACTATCGGCGATTTATTGAGGGATTTTCATCCATCGCCGCCCCTTTGACTCAGCTCACCAGAAAGGGAGTGAAGTTTGTTTGGTCCGAGAAGTGTGAGAGTAGTTTTCAATTGTTGAAGACTAAGCTCACGACAGCCCCGGTGTTAGTCTTACCGAGCGGTGTAGAGGGTTTTGCTATCTACACGGATGCGTCTCGGATTGGTTTAGGCTGTGTGCTAATGCAGCAGGAAAGGGTAGTGGCTTATGCTTCTCGTCAGTTGAAGGAGCATGAGAAGAACTATCCGACTCATGACTTGGAGCTCGCAGCAGTGGTTCATGCACTAAAGATCTGGAGGCACTATCTTTATGGTGTCAGATTTGAGGTGTTTACCGACCACAAGAGCTTGAAGTATCTTTTCTCCAAAAGGAACTAAACCTGAGGCAGAGAAGATGGATTGAGTTCTTGAAGGACTATGACTTCGACCTTCAGTATCACCCTGGAAGGCGAATGTCGTAGCGGATGCTCTGAGTAGAAAGAGGCCATCTCTCCAGCAGGATTGGAAGATGTTGGAGGATGCGGCTTGCGCGTTGACTGAGTTAGAGCCATCGCTATGCCAGGCTTTTGTAGCTCAGTTATCTCTTAGGTCCTCGGTTTTGGATGAGGTGATCGAGCAACAGAAAGCCGACCCTAGACTCTTAGAGTTAGTGGGCAAGGCAGGCATTGCTCGTGATGAGGACGGTGTGATTAGATTTCATCACCGTGTTTGTGTCCCTGATTTGGTAGATGTCCGTGAGCATGTGTTAGCGGAGGCTCATAGATCGCGATTCTCTATTCATCCAGGTAACACTAAGATGTACCAGGATTTGAAGAGATCCTTTTGGTGGTCTGGCATGAAGAGGGATGTAGCGGATTATGTATCCGGTGTTTGTGTGCCAGCAAGTAAAGGCCGAGCGACAGCGACCATCCGGCCTTATGCAAAGGATGGAGATCCCAGTGTGGAAGTGGGAAGCTGTCACTATGGACTTTGTTTCGGGTTTGCCTCGATCTAGAAAGGGCAATGACTCGATTTGGGTAGTTGTAGATAGATTCTCGAAGACTGCTCATTTCTTGCCTATGAAGAAGAAGCAGTCAGTAGAGAGTTTAGCTAGATGTATGTTAGCAGTATCATTAGATTGCATGGTGTGCCGAAGTCGATCATTTCGGATCGAGATCCGAGATTCACTTCGAGGTTGTGGAAGGGTCTTCAGGATGCTTTAGGTTCGGAGCTGAAGCTCAGTTCGGCGTTTCATCCCCAGACTGATGGACAGTCCGAGAGGACTATCCAGACGCTCGAGGATATGTTGAGAGCGTGTGTTTTGGATTGGAAGGATGATTGGGAGCGTCATTTACCTCTTGTGGAGTTCGCATACAAAAACAGCTTTCATGCGAGTATTGGTATGGCTCCATTTGAGGCGTTGTATGGTAGGCCCTGCAGATCTCCTTTATGTTGGGAGGAGACCGGTGATAGGCAGCTGATCGGTCCGGAGTTAGTTCAGGAGACTTCGGATAAGATCCAGCTTATCAGGAAGAGGCTTGTTGCGGCTCAGGATAGGCAGAAGAGCTATGCCGACAACAGGAGGAAGGATCTTGAGTTCGAGGTGGGTGATCATGTCTTCTTGAAGATATCGCCTACTCGAGGTGTTGTCAGATTTGGCAGGCATAGTAAGTTGAGCCCTAGATTCATTGGCCCATATGAGATTCTCAGACGTTGGGCAGCGTGGCATATGAGCTAGCATTACCCCCAGCTTTGGCTAGTGTTCATCCCGTCTTCCACGTTTCGATGCTCAGGAAGTATGTCCGAGATCCGTCTCATGTGATTAGTCATGAGCCAGTGGAGATTCAGCCAGATCTGTCGTATGTCGAGCAACCAGTAGCTATTCTTGACCGGAAGGTTCAGCATCTCCGGAACAAGAGTATTGCGTCGGTGAAAGTTCTCTGGCGGAACTTCTCACGAGAGGAGGCTACTTGGGAGCTTGAGGATGCGATGAAGAAGAAGTATCCCTTTTGTTTGAGTAGTGTCGTTCTAACTTCGAGGACGAAGTTTCTTAAGGGGGAGAGGGTGTAAGGCCCTCGAATTTTGTTGCATTATTTTATTGCATGTAAATAATTCATGTTGTGTATGCGTATGTAACTATCTACGTATGTACTAGTTAGTATACTTATGTATGCATGTGTATAATTAGTTGTAAATAATGTATGAATGGATGGTATGGTATGTACATGATAGTAACATAATGCATGTATATAGGTATAAGTTGTGCATGGTTTCTGCATGTTTTTGAGTTCTGGCCGAAGGCCAGCTTGGCGTCAATATCAATGGACGTTGTGTTGTGTAGGCGTCAACCATATGGACGCCAACACTAAATCCAGCGTCCAGCGATGTGGACGTCAATATCACTGGCTTGCATGCGTTGCAGAGCCGGAAATCCCGGAACAAGCTACCCCAACCATTGGGGAGCTGTCCCCAACGGTCTGAAAGGCTTTTTGTCAAGCCTGCGTGAAAGGAGAGCCCCCTCTCCTATTTACCAAGCCTTTTGCAACCTCACAGCCCTCTCTTGGCTCTCTTTGCAAGAGGAGATAAAGGGAGAAAAACCCTAGAGAAAACTGTGAGAAAACCCCCCTTTGCAAGCTTAAATCCGACCTTCTGAAGCTGTTCCCGGCCATCTACCACGACAAGGAGCTAGCTGAAGTGAAGGAGGAGACTTCCCCGACCTCATCTTGGAGTCATCTTCGTCCTAGAACCGGGTGAAGACTTTCGGGAGCTTCTTGGGACTGCCCAAGGAGAGCTTCACCAAGCTTTAAGATCCGTCTGGAGTATTTTCTAGAGGCAAGTAACCTACCCCTATCGTCCATGTAGATGTCTAGTAGGGTTTTATGATTTTTACACATTTTTCCTCGTGTCCTGGATCCCCCATTCACCCCTTTATTTGGAGTTCGGTCTGTGTTTCTGCACAGACAGGAACTTGGCGTCAATGCCTTGACGCCAAGATTCCCCGTGTGCGTCCAGCGATCTTGCCGTCCACTCCTGGAACGGCCAGAGACCGCCGTTAAGTTCGTCTGGGCAGAACAGTGAACTGTTCTCCCCTTATATATGATTACTTTCGATGTGTTTTGCGATGAGGATATATTGTAAACCTATTATACTATAATGTGAATGTTGGAATGTGTGGGAGAATGGTTGGACATTTATTTTGTGGATGGTTGAGTTATTATATTTAAAATGCATGTGGAAGAATGGCCATGTATGTTCACCCATGATCCTAATAATCCGTGGGAAATTAGGATGCCCTAATCCTGAATCATGTCTATATACGTCAGTCTCTGTTCTGAATTTTCTGGAATTTTCCCATGTCAATGTGATTTACTGAAATTTATACTTGGGAAATAGAAAACATGTGTAGGATTGCTAAATTTCCAGTAAATCGTGTGTTGTGAAATAAATCCCCGGGAAATTCCTGTGGGTGTGTATATTGGGTTCAGGGTTATGACCTGTTAAACTGAAATTTCATGTTACGCACCATGGTAATTGAATCACGAATGATATGAAAAATTGATGTTTGATTTTCTGTAATTGCATCATGAGTCAGAAAAATCCAGAAATTTTATGTGAGGTCATGAACCCGAAATCAGCATGTGGTTAAATTTTCAGGTCGTTTGGACAACTATATAGTGAAATATGAATTTTTCCTTGCAAAGATGTGAACAATGCATGTTAATGTGGGAATAATGTGACATGTGTGTGTGATCTGATTTATGCAAATTACTGAACATGTGATCCCTGTTAATTGTAGAATCATGTTAGGAAAACAGAGCCCTTGTGTGAATGAGAAAATGAAAGAGAGGTAGGTGACATGTGTAAAGATATGCGTTAAAATCGGTAAATGTGTAAATCGTGCCAAGTGTGACACTGCTTCCATAGAGGGCAGTGGAACCGTATCAGGGAAAAGTCCCCTGAGAAGGTTCAATGTGTTGTGATCCTAAGGGCATTAGGATGAAATCCTGGAGGTGGACAAGTACCACTGGTTAGGGTGGAGACTTGTTCTCCCGGTCTGCGCAGTCCAAGAGTCGTCACTGTATTGCCTAGGTGACGTCTATGTGTATGTGATGTGATGTGTCCTTCTTATGGTGGTTTGGACTATGTGTCACGGCACTAAATGTGAATGTGAAAATGTGTATGTGTTCATGTGTAAGAACTGTGGATGTGAACAATGTGTAAATGTGCATGTGTAAAGTGTAAATTATGTGAATGAGAATTGTGTAAATATGTGAAACCAAAACGTGAGGGTTGTGAATTTGTGATCCATGTTGTGGTAATCTGAAATCATGATAAAACAGCAAACTAAATGTACTTATGATCATGCTTTACATGTGTAAATTGCCTAGAATCCATGTTAGAAACGATTCTTAGTGGTGTGTAAGTAACCATGCTTGTTTGCCCTCTTGTGATTTAAATTGATTAAGTAGCTCTTGTGTGTTGGGTTATGCTTTCTAGTCCATGTAAAACCAGCAAGCTTAAAGAAGATGAAATGGTCATGAGCATGTATAGGAATGTATAGAAATTCATGCTAAGTGCGTTCTTTTACGTAGGCATTGAAATCATGCTAAACTTGCTTTCATGTTTTAGTTTAATTGAAAGTAGACCTTTCATGTGTTGGAGTGATTAGAGAGCATGTGATAGGAGATTTTGATTTAGAAATCTGAAAGCATGAATCATGTGTTTAATGAGTAGAACCACCATGATAGGTTGTTAATTTCAATGACAAGCATGCTACATGATTGTGTCTTGTAAATGTGTATGTAAAACCTGCTATGACATGTACATGTATGGTATGTGTAGAGTAATTGCTGAGTCTTTTAGACTCATTACTTGCTTCGGCGTACAGGCGTAGTGGTGACGACACACTTGCGGAGGAGGCAGTGGAGACCGACTCCGAGCGTGGAGATTAGATCGTTGGTGTACTTTGCGATATTTTGATTTCATAGTATGTAATTGCAACATTGTACTAGCATTATCATGGAAAAATGTTTAAGTGTGGACAATTATGTATTTGATTTTCAGCAATTTAATTATGTGGACTTTTAGTTCTTTAAATGTTATTGCAATCATGTATGTTAAATGTGGATGATGAATGAAATGAAGACAGTGGTTCTTTTACTTCCGCTACTCTGTTCTTATATTCACGTGTATCTCAGCTGAATGTTATTGTTGGGTAAATGTCCCACTGTGGCAACGTTCACTATACCGACGTGGGTGGTATAACCGTACCGGTATAATGAGGGTCGCTACAGGGATTGGTATCAGAGCAACGGTTGAGATTGCACATGGATAATAAGTCATCATCCCCATTATATGCAAAGTCTACATAGAATGTCACATGTGTAGAAAACACTAATAAGAAGTGGAAATGAGATAAGAAAATGGTTAGAAAACTTAGTAACCTAGCTCTAATGGTGTGAAATTTATTACAGCATGGCTTCGAGAGGTAGGCTGCGGAAGAGCACCGGCCTGTAGGATGAGCCAAGACGTGACGAGTGGGCGGAGCAGCAGGCCCGGCACCACAAGGTCCTGTACTCCCCACCGCCCCTGTGGATTTGGAGTATTCATGCAAGGTTTGGTGCAAGCCATGCAGACGCAGGCTCATACCCAGGCAGCACTCCAGGCACAGTTGGAGGCCAGGTTAGACTAATAAAATGATTTATTGTCTGTTTTATTTAATTATGCGATATTGATGGTGATTGTGTATTGCTTTGTGTACTGTAGCAGGCTCAAGTACCAACTCAGGACCATGGTGGACCTTCTACCATGGAAAGATTCAAGAGGATGCTGCCACCCTCTTTTAAGGGGGAGAGCAACCATTGTTGGCAGAAAGCTGGATGAGGGAGATAGAAAAGATCTTCCGAGCCATCAGGTGTGCAGATGAGGATAAGGTCACATTAGCCACCTACATGCTACAGGTATGCTTTAGTTTATATGCTTGTATGTTCTGTTAAGCTAGATTTGTTAGATGGTGCTTATGAGGTGTACTGCAGGAAAGAGCTGATGTATGGGGGCTTCATTGCTGCGTACCCGGTTTGAGGACGGAGCTATTGATGTTGCTTGGGACGAGTTCGTGAGGCTCTTTCGGGCCAAGTTCGTCCCCGAGCATGTTCAAGATCGGATGGAGCAGGAGTTCCTCTCTTTGGCTCAAGGCTCCATGACCGTGCTAGAATATGAGGCAAGATTTTCTGAACTCTCTAAATATGCACCTCATATCGTGGCAGATGAGCGCAGGAAGACAAAGAAATTCATGATGGGCCTGAAGCCATCACTGAGGACGAGGCTCGTGGCGTTTGACCACCGCACTTTGGACGAGGCCCTCAGGGCTGCTTGTAGGCAGGAGGGTG